>OX383934.1:6117500-6122500 GCA_947532085.1 Elegia similella | reverse complement strand
ATCTTGATTGATAGATGTCATAAATTTGTTCGTAATCTGAAATTAGAATGCTTTTATTTTTCGGTCAGAGTTGGACTCGCCTGAGCTCCCCACTTGCCGCAACCGATGGCATTGCCATATATGGCAATCGCTATAATCCTGCATTCTGATTGGTGAACGCTAGCAACGGTCGTCTCGTCGTACAGACTGTACACACACACATTTTAAAGAAGAATAATCTTTGTTTGTGTTGGAGTAGCAAAATGATTCCATCCATTCATTTCATTCAAAATAACGTGTTCGCGTGATTGGCGTAGGTAGACCACAGAATAACTAAGACGACTAGAATGTAAGAAAGGTTGTTAGTGAAAAATGCTTGTTTTTAATTGAGATTAATAATACATAATATCTTTAATAATATAGGTACGTAATCGCCTGTCGTCTATGGTGTAAATGGCTTGCTCTGTAGGTTTTAATAAGATGCGCTGTTCTAGCCTAGACCTTCTTTCATCATCACTTTCCTAAACTAAAGCTATCAAAATATATAATCGATTGTTCAACGAATTCAAACAATACTAGATATGATAATAAAAATAATAAAAAATCTTTATATGTTTTAGGTACGTATACACTACATACAGTAACATAGATATGCACCCGCCAAGTGCCCAATGCATCTTGCGACTTTTACTTTGAGAAATTTTGTTGATAAATATGTATATTAAGTCAATATAAACACAAGATAAGTATCTGCTATAGCGTGGAGATGTAACGTGCTTATGGTTTAATTAAATTCAAAAAATATCTAATAACTTTCGCTTTTCAAATTGAAAAAGTAATGACTGATTAGATTAAATACTTTGTAATGAATAATTAAGTGTCACTTAGATCATAAAAATTAGAGATCTTAAAACATTGTAATGACGTTTAGGTTTTTATCCCAAAAAAAATTTGATGATACGAATAACAATAATAACAAATTTAAGGCCTAGGTAGTACGAATACGAAACTGTACGTAAATTCACATAAGTGTGTTAGCATCACCAAACGCTAACTTTATGAGATCAAGAAAATAGATATGAATTCTAAACACGCTAAGAAGTTGGAAAAAGAGCATAAAATTGCTGAATAGAAACCATAATACTATATTACCTAATATGATTTATGGCTGCAAATGTAATCAGAAACGAGGTCTTACTAAATGAAAAGATACGCTTTCAAATTGTACTTCGTTTTAAATTCTAATCAGTATGAAAATGAGGAGGATTTTGAACAGAATACATGCAGTCTTATTCAAGAAAGTAAAGCTAAAAAAATAATTTCCATAGAAACCTCGTTTTTGTAATTGTTTATGCTAAATTATAGTCTGAAACAAGATCTAGAATTTGAAATCTCTGATTTTCATTGGTCTGATAGTTTCTTTTATGTATTTTAATTTATTTGACTACGCATATTCGATTATGATATTTAATTCCTTTATGTCAAGTATAAATTCAAGGTTAATTCATTACGATTACGCTGTTGTTTACTTCTGTATAGTTACTCGTACAACCTTCATAGTTGATATTATGGTCAGTTATCGGAAGGGTATTGGAAATAATCTGACTGTTTGACTCGTGAGTCATGCTCTGTCGCGCATGCGTACTACGTTGATGAGTCAACCATGTCTTGGGCAAGTCTCAGAACAACTTGGTTACTCACTAAAATACGAGTTAGCTCGGAAATACTATTAATACGTAAGAAGTACCTTCTATGAGTTGTATGTAGTCATAGTTAGGCAAGAAATCAAGACACTTATCACCGGATGTATTTATTGAAGCTTTGTAAATCAAAAACGACGATGATCGGCTTCTATTATTGGTGAAAAGTGAAGTGAATAATTGAATATATCTCCTTTATTAAGTATTAGTATTGATATGTATCACTCTTTATGATCAATCCATTCAGCATGTTTGCGAAGATAAATTGGTTTGATTTATTAATCTCGGTTATCTCGGGTTTTGACCACTTTTTATTTGTAACCTTTGACAAAGTTAGCGTAAGTAGTAACCTAGATTTATGCCAAAATTATATCATGACATAGATTCACTTTATATTAGAAACCATTTCGTGTTGGTTGGTACTGGGTGCACCTTCTATAGAATAATATATTGTGCAATCGTCAGAACAAATTTTGTTTGTTGTACCCAAAATTGTAGTCAAAGTAATTTTTTGTAAGTAGTTTTTTATAAATTTTTCATGTACCACAGACTAATAAGATTATTTTTCTGTTTAATCGTGCTTTTAGGTAGGTATTTATCAAAATATTTAAATCCATTTGTTCAAACAATGCTCACGCATTGTATTTGCATCACGTATGACACATCTTTTAGCAAACATTGTCTTTTTAATTTATGCATGAGTCATCGCAGCCACAACTATCGTAATTCTGCAATCATCGACCACAGACAGGCTGAGAAGAAATGAAATCGAGGACTATCATTTTATTATTTCTAGGTCTACTCAGTCATATGCGAAATCGATTGTGTTGAATTGTAGGTACAAAAAAAATATAAGATCAATATACTTTATCATATCATACATCGTATTGTCAGAAAATACTACTCTAAACAATTTGTCTTTTTCTCCATCTGTTTTGACCTGTAGGTAAGTAATTGTACTAAAGGCAGATATCATTTTTATCGAGATATATCTACATAGATCAGATATTAAAATACAGATGTCGTACAGATTATATACCTCTCAATACTCTTAATGAAAACATAATTCGTAGAAACACGATACTTCACACCAGATGAGTAGCGAAGGAAACTAAGGAGAGCCGTGTTGAATTTCAAGCGATGTAAAACCATTGTATTGTAAACGTGATCGACAGTAGAGAATATGTAATAGTGTTCTTGAACTAATGACTCAGTCTGAGAGTAACCGTCACCGTGACATTAATCTAGACTTTATCCTTAGTCCGATAAAAAGTACAAAACCCTTTCCTTATTCCTGTTTAGGAAGTAACCTCGCGACAAAACGTGAAAAAAATATCCTCTGTTAGCTGCTAGTGTTAAGGTTAAAAGAAGCCAAGGTTAACAGAATAAAGAGGCGAATCCTGTTGGATTGTAAAAAAAGAAAGACACAAGAATAACAGAATTTGATGTATTTTAGATCAGTCCTGTATTTTTACGATGATCGTCGTCGTTTACATTACAAACAATCCGAGACATTCTCAGATAAAAGATTTCACTAGAGCACTTTAATGCTACTTTCGACAGTTTATTACTTGCATTAGATAAGTAAGTGTAATGACGACAATAGGCATTTGAAGACAGACAGTGCCGTTATGTGAAAGAAATATTAATATCTTAAACTAAAGAATTATCTCTCTGGGAATATAAAACAAAGGAGAGGAAAATTAGATGATTGCGTCACATAATTATGCGGACAAAACCTATTGTTTGGGATTATAAAGTAAAATAGAATGGTCTTATCTCAGCGATTACGGTGTTTATAATTAATTTGTAGTTAAATCTCAAATTTTATAAGAGTGATTAGCTTATAAAGAAATTAAAGTATAGTTTACATATATGTATACAAGACGTAATAGTAATGAGACACTCCTTGCCACTACCTATTTGGTTAGGACCTAAAAGGATTGAATGCGTCATACTTAGCTACTGAGAACGTTAATGGACTACATAATTACACAAAGCTATTAGAATACGACAGATAACAAGTTCTTAAAAGTAAGTCATTATTGAATTTCGTAAAAGGGATTCCAAGATGGAGTTTTGTAGTTGTGCCAGACAGATTTGTACAAGCAGACAAAACCAATGGATAATTTCTTGATGAGATATGAAACTAGCGGTCCGTGCGTGATCTTGCTTAACAAGCTAATGCTTCATTTCACGGGCACGATGCATGCTGGCCCAGTTTCTAAAAATATCCCTTTTCTACCATCTGCTTGCAAGTTGCAGTATGCGTGCGTACAACTGACTATGATTCCTAATCTATAGCATTATAGTTTGCTTTAGCGTGTTTGACCAGAGTCCTTTTAAGTATGGATGGAGTCTTTGTTGTCTTCTATTGGCCCTTTTTTATCAACCTGTGTAGTGTAGCTCGAATTTTAACCGTTTCGTGTTTCTTTCTCATTATGGAACTAAATGCTAAGATTTTTGTATTCGTTTTACATTACCTTTTAGGTGATTTAAAAGTGATTGGATGGTCATTAAATAGACTGAGATTGCGTTCTAAAAAAAGAATTAACGCTTTATGTCAATGATATATAACCTAAAATAAAGTCTGTAGGTAGACTAGAATAACCCGTTTCGCTAAACTGGATTTTGTTCACCTCCGTAAACCTAATTAGGTTTTCATGCGTCGATGAAAGATGGAACATATCCTGAAATTTGATCTCTATGGTGTTTAAATAAGAGCTATATGATTTGCAAAGCATGTATTTGTATTTCTGTGTAGGAGCATGCCTAGTGGAGCGAACGCAGCGGGTGGCTGGGCAGACTTGCCGCATGCACAAAATAGGGAACTTCACACACCAAAAATGTGCGTACAGCAATCTAAGCAATGCGTAGATCTTGTACTGAAGGAGAATGGCCCGTATGTCATTCATCTTAACAGCGATAAGTATAATATCCTCGTATTTATAGGAGATACCGAACTAGTACTTATTCTGTAAGCTAGCTTACATTAAAACATATGTTATCATCATCATCGACAGCCTTCTATATCCCACTGCTGGGTATAGGCCTCTTTCAATGCACGCCATCCATCTCGGTCTTATGCTTTACGAATCCATTTTCGACCCGCGATTTTTCTAATATCGTCGACCCACCTTGCTCTCGGACAACCTACGCTTCGTTTGTCTATTACAACATATGTTAAAGATCGACAAACACGAGCCGGTGCACGAGGTATTGGTTATCTTTATGTACAGTTCTTAGTTTGTGCTGATGCCGCATGTGACTTGATGGTGCGGAGGGGAATCGATCGGGTTCGGGCCTCGCCCTTGACCCTCG